>CM020504.1:3924539-3944539 GCA_009823395.1 Thamnaconus septentrionalis
CCCTCCCCCGAGCACAGGGGCCGCTGTCCAGACGTCTGATGACTCGGAGGGATGTTGATGTAGCGTCCGATCCTCTGGAGTCGGGTTATCTCCCTCACAGCTGCTGGGATAATTGGCCAGTTGCACCGGCTCTTTTTCTTTTTTCTCTTTTTGACCGGCGGCAGTAAATAGAGCCGGGTTCACCTTTTCCCGGTGTCTGCTTGATTTAATCCTGACCTAAATGTCACAGTCGGCATCTGTCTGCTTTAACTGTCCTTCTCTCTGTCGTGCACGATGTGCCCGTTTGTCTCCCGTCACTTTCCATTAACATTACGAGTCCCTCCGTCGTCTTCTCACACCGGCTCCTGTCTGTCCCTCAGTGGTCGGTGCTCTCTGCCCCGCTCCTGTTTCCTGTCCCTTTTAGACTCAGAATGAACGTCTCCTCTCTGTTCTTTTCCATTTTCCTCTCCACCTCAGGAAGGCGAGAGATTCTTTGCCCACATTCCGCCAGTTCTTCAGCTCGGCCTTCAGCCTGACACACGTCAGCCTGGCATCAATGAAGGTGCCGCCTGATTCACTGAGGTGAGTCACTGTCATCCGATAAGCTCCTTGAGGCTCCCCGCTCATTGCAAAACATGTGTTAATAGGGACTACAGTGTTTATTCAATCCTCGTTCCCTCTGGAGATTCCAGTGAGATTAATGTAATGAAACTAACATAAACGTAAGTCGTTAGTCCCTGAAAAATCCATCTGCTACTTGTTTACCTTGCTCCACTTTTCAGAAAGTGTGTGGCAAAACACGCAGTTGTGGGATTCAGCGCTTTGGGACGTGAAACAAATGTCTGACATCCCAGGTTGGTGACCATGCATCCAGTCAGGTGTATTTGGCCACTTCGAAACATGTGGAAGTTCCAGGTCCATTAGTTTCAGCTGTAAACAGAAGGTTACATATGTTGTATCCAGAGATTTTGAGACAGGGGTAGGAATAATCAATCAATTGAGGCTACAGGCAGGATGAGCAATAAAGATGTTAAAATCTGTTATAAAAACACCACGAACGTCTGCTGAAACTACAATACACCTCGTCTGAGACTTTGCAGCATGTTTAGTCACACAGACAAGGGAATCATAAACAAGTTTATGGCATCTGTTTGTTTTGAGCAAATTGGAATCTGGAAACAATTTGCTTGCCTTGATGGTTGCTGCCGTTTCTCGTTGAAAGGCTGAGAATATAGCAATAACAGGAAAAGTTCTCTGACTTTGCAATGAGGGAACAGGAAGCTCATTCTCATGGAAATCCAGTTTAAATTTGAAAATAAAGCAATGCTAAACCCCAGTTCTTTCTCATTTGCCTTACAAATTGCATGTTTGTGTTTTTGTGTGTGCCTCTGTGGATCTCCATTCGTTGGCGGTCATGAATAATCCAACGCCATTCTTCAGCTCTGACTAGTGCGTTGCCACCTGTAACAACACTGGCGACTCATCACTCCTCTTCATTCGGATGACCTCTGTAGAGGAGGTGTGCACCTAGTTGTCCCAAAAAAATCTGAAAAAAGAGCCACAGTAGCAACCAGCCACAACAAACAGCCCCGGTCATATTATTATTCACTGGTGTCATGCCAGAAAGGTGGCACAAATTCCCTCGGAAGGATGCCGTTGTCTGGTGGAAATTCACTTTTTTCCTTCCATTGACATCCCTCATTGTTTTTCTCTGAGACAACAGGGTCCCGGTGGTAACATTAGCATTGAGGCTGCAGCCAGAAGCCGGCCTGCAGCCCAAAGCAGTCCGCTAATAGTCTAAGTGGTCTCCAAGAATCAAGAGCTCACTATTATGCATGGGCGTCACGTTTAGCAGGCCCGGCAAAGCATTTGTTTTAGCAGCAGGCTCAAAACACAATGCTAAATATACCCTTATGTGGCCAGCTATGTTATGAATCGAACAAGGAGTCTGACAATATGGGACCTTTAATGCATAACTGATGCACGTTGGCCTTAAGTCAGATTGAGCTAAATCGCCCATCATACAAGAATAAAAAACATAACAAAACTCCTGCATCATACACAGACATTGATTATGTCAGACTCCAGCTATAAAACATCCTGCACCTTCGAGGCCACTGTCAAGACCTTGAGATTCAGCTGTCAGGACTCTCTTTAAGGACTCGTTTTCCATTGTTCTAGAGAACTGACCTTCAGTTTAGTGGACAGCCTGCTGTCCTGACTGGTGTCCACCGCGCTGAAGCGTGTTTGTGCAGCTCTCAACATCCTTGCTGGCTTCAGAGGATCGGAGAGCAGCCAAGCAAAAGAAAAAACAACCTTCGCCTCAGGGGCGTGCACGGAATATTTCCACATCCAGCATTCTTTTTTTCTACCTCGTGGTGCCTGCTGTTCCCGTCTATTATTCACCGCTAATATGCTAAGCAATCAGTCGACGAGTAAACAAAGCCAACAACAACAACAGGGAAGTGCGCTGCGTGACAGATCTTGACCAGAGTTGACGGTGCAGACTTCCCACTTGGCGTCTCTCATCATCACCGCCTCGCAGCTCAGCACTCGCAAATTTGTGTTCAGCACACAATGGCAACCTCCAGCAGAGCCTTGATGTGCTAATGCACTTTTCTTTCTTGCACCCGGAGGAGTGTGTGCGTGCGTGTGCGTGCATGTGCGTGCGTGCGTGTGCGTCCGTGCCTGTGCCTGTGTGCATGTGCCTGTGTATGTGTGCGTGTGTGTGTGTGTGTGTGTGTGTGTGTGTGTGTGCAACAGTTGGCCACTTCTCCTGAAGACAAGTTGGAGGTTTTTAAGGTGATTTTCTTCTGAGAGTTCTTCAGATCTCCTTTTTTTTAAGCTCCTTTTCTTTAAATCCAATAAGATGGTTCTAAAACTTTGAGGGTTGCCTGTTGGGAAGGTTGTGCAGGATGAGGTGGAGAAAGAAGGTTTGGAGGTGGGATGATCTGCTCGGGTTGTTCGACGGAGCGGAAAAGAGTCGCAGTTGGATTTTTAATGTGGAACTACCGTAATCTTTTAGTTTTTTTTCCAACTCATTTTCAGCTTATGCTTTCTCATTAGTTGCCTCTTCCTTCTCTCTCTCAATTTTTTTTTTTGCTCCGGTCAACTCTCACACTTATCACCAGCTGGTCTGCTAATCCCTGTGCCAACTCCGCTTGTGTTTTTCCTCCCCTCAGGGCTCTGTTCCTGGGTCTGTCCAATAACCCTCATATCAGCGACTTACACCTGGACATCAGCAGCTGTGAGGTACACTCCGCCGGCTGACACTCACTCATCTCCTCCGTAGCTCAACGCCCTTTGGCCATGCTCGTCACGTTTCGCCGCCTCGCTGTCTTTCTCTCCCATCAGTTGAGGTCGGCGGGTGCAGGTGTGATCCAGGAGCTGTTCCCCCGGGTTTCCTGCGTGGGGACTTTGGACATCTCAGACAACGGTGAGACCCACCTGTGCCTTTATGCTCACGGAAGGGCCGTTTTAAACTTGGCCTTGGCTTTTCTTTTTTTCGTTTTTTTAAAGAGAAATCCAGCGGCGTAAATTTCAAGCTCGGTCTTTGAAGCGGCAGCTGCGGGGTGTCAGATTGAGCTGTACTGCTGGAAATTCTGAGATCTTGTTTTGAAGCGTGACGCCAAAATAGGGGCAACCAGTCGATGCGTTTTCTGCCCGAGCTGCACAGACGTGTAGCGCTAAAAAGGCTGAATCACCGCATTGCCGGCTTTTAAAGCTCCTGTCTGATTTGTTTCTGGCTTGGTGTCGCATGATGGCATGATGTCGCCAGCCCTCTCACCAATCAGCATCTTTTGAGGAGAAAGAGGCGGAGCTACAGAGTAGCCGGAGCCAACTAGCCATCACAAGAACCTTTCTAACTCAATTTCCTGCCCTGCTTGGATTGCTCTTAATTTGCTGCACTTAAACTTTTCTCTTCATACCTTTTCATGCTTTCTCTGCTATTATGAAATTGTTTTTTATGTTATGTGTGAATGGTGACTTGTATCCGTATGAATTTAGCTTGTGAACAATGGCAGCCACAGTGTGTTTGCTGCGACGTAATGAATCTCTATCAGAACTGAGCAACATTTGCTCATTAATTAAGAGAAAACAAGAGCAAAATATTGCTTCACTCACAATTGGATTTCCCTATTTATCTAATCTACTCGTCCATGTGACAGACATTGTCTCTTCTCCACATATAGACGAAGGCACTTTCGTCACATATCTTACTTGTGTCCGACATTGTCACCTTCTAAGCGGAAGGTTGTGGGTTTTTTTACTCCACGGCCGGCGGCCATTGTGTTGCATCTCCTCCCTGCGACCACATGGCTTCTCTCCAGCTCCAGCTTCTCACATGCTAAAAGGCGCTGGGCGGATGTACATTAGCTGGAGGGGGTTGAATCGTGTCCCAGCTGCCTCTGGGAGAAGGAGGATACATCATCCTGAAGGGCAGGTGGACTCAAGATGAACCTAAAATAATATAGGCATGAGGTGAAGACCGTAGCACCAGAGAGCCAGCAGCTTGGCTGGAAAATAGACTCTGTAAGTCTGACCTGAACCACTTCTTAAATTTGACCTGACGTTGTTGGAACACCGCAAATTTATTCAGGGTAATTTCATCCACTACAAAATGAATAATTCCTAGCAAATGCTCTTTTTTTTTTGTTGCTTTGTTAGCAACAGATGCAGTTTGGTGAAAAAGCGGTGAAAATTTCAGGCTCCTCGGATGACTGCTGCCAGGGGAGAGTTAATCCCCCTGGATAAACAGTGGAGAACATTAATGCAGAGTAGAGTCAACAGTCATATACGGAGGAGGTTGGAGGGCCGGCGCTCTGTGTGCAGGCAGTGTTTGCAGACTGCTGGTAACAGTCGCAGCTCTATGTTAGCGGCTGGACTTCTCAAGTCGTCCGCAAGAGAAGCGGCCGTTTCTAGTCCATGTCCAGTGCAATTAAACCAACCTTTAAATTTACAGCCCCAGTGATTGTCACATCCCAAAGGATGCGACATTTGTCCTCTGCTTGTGACCCATCCTCCGAGGGAGCGGTGGGCAGCAGCGGTGGGCAGCAGCGGTGGGCAGCAGCGGCGCTGCGCACAGGAATCATTGGGCCGATTTCACCAATCATTTCATTCCATGAAACAAAATTTGTTTTCCCCAATGTGACTCTAATCTGTCTGTGAGGTGTCCGGTCCAGGAGGGGAATCATAATGTCCTTCTGTCTTTGTCTGAGAGTGAGATTCGTAGAGGCACACACGGTCACAATCAGAAAATGTTGAAAATGACAGTAAAAGAGAAAGTTAAATGTCTTGAAAATGAAAGACCACCCACACCAAAGCCAATACAGAAAAATAAAGCTTTCATAAATGAGATCTACTCAAAGAAGGATGTATACAGTGGAGTTTAGCAGAAGCACCATCATTTGAATAATAGAAAGAATATTGAGACGGTAGCAACAGAAGTATCTGCCCCTCTTCCTCTTTGCTGTCAGAGTAAACTTGACTCTCCTAAAAGGTTTGCAACATACACACACTCTCACCCTCCGTCTCTCTCGCCTCTCTTAGCCCACGGTGCCAGAATAGCAGCTCGCCATGGTAACTTCGCAGCGCCCTGTAGCCATTGGAAAACCGAGTGGGTTTGGAGTGAGGCGGAGGGAGTGCACGGAGGATCATTTTGTGCACACTTTGGGATCTCCGTGGGCGGCGGGGGTTCGTTTGCAAAATAAGGCCCCTTGAAAGCCATCCGCGCTTGGCAGAGTGAATAATGAGTCGCTGACTGTGCTGCCCAGCAGTGGTCAGTTTGGTCGCTTCCGATGTGAAACAATAAAAAAATCCACTTTTTTCATCTAAAAGTGAATCCTTTAAGGTGTTTTTTTCTGCTGGAATAAGAAATAAGGTTTACACCAATGGATTTCCACTGTCAGAAGGCTCTAAGGAGCGGTTCATTGCTGCTTTTGCATATGGACCTCTATCGATGTTTGCTTGTGTGTGCGTGCAGGTTTGGATGCAGATTTACTGTCCGTCCTCCCGGCGTTCGCCAGACATCCCTCCGTCAAACACCTGATGCTGGGGAAGAACTTCAACATCAAGGGCAGGTACGGAGTGTCGGGGGGGAGGGCAGGGCAGGGGGTGATGACATGGTGCAGAGGATGACAACAGTGAAAGTGATGAAGGATGTTTTTCTTCCTCTCTCTCTCTCTGCCCCCTCAGGGTGCTGGATGAAATTCTGCAGAAACTGGTTCATTTGGTGCAAGAGGAAGATTGTGTGAGTGGAATTATGTAACACACTGTGCTGCGCGCGCAGACATGCCCGCTCAGAAAACCCACCGCGGCGTTCTGCGCCTACACGACGCCTCGCCGCTTTGGTAGTCGCACACATGCCACGCACTCCACAACGCACAGCAGCAACCCACCGATTTTCTCACCCATGTGTGATTCTCCCACCTGCCACTGTGGCGAGCTGCAAACGTACGACTGAGTCATTTTGTCCCCGTTTACTTTGAAATGCTCCCCAGGGGGCGCTGCTCCCTTGCTTTACCAGTCCAGCCACGTTACATGTAGCTTAGTGAATTATTTACCACTAGTGACGGGGATAGCCTATGACATGAATATGCACGTTCAAGTTAAGTGCACAGAGTTGGTAGTGGATCGGCCCGTTATTGAAACCATCCAATCAGATGAAGTTTTTCTGTGTTTATTATCAACACTGAAGATTGTCTGTGCAAAAAAGGGGGAATAGAAACGGTGAGACTGCAGTCAGTGGGAAATTGTTAGCATGGCTGAGCCGCAGACTGCATTGCAGCTACTGAAGCTGCTCTTGATGCTTAATCAAACAAACAAACAAAAAACACAGCAGCTGCAGCCTCGTATTTACATAACAAACATGAATTAGCATAAAGTCACATATTAAATGTAAATTATCTGGAGCCCATTCTGCCACGTTGGTGTTTTCTAATGAAAAATTGACGAAAGGACAAGTTAAAGGAATGGTTCTCCCTCTTCAATCTGGCACATTCCAACACATCCATTGTGCAAAGCTCCATTCTAAATCCACTTTAGCAGCCCACCAATAAGGAAAATCCTGCTGCTTGCTGCCATTTATTGAAAGCTGCAGAAGAGAAGGACAAATACAAGAAGCAGCTGCTAGTTCAGCTGCTGCTAACAGGGGTATTGCAGCGTGGTTGGTTGCTACAGGATGAGCAGTTTTATCTGCAGATGATGGGCTTAGAACAGGGGTGTCAAACTCAAATACACAGTGGGACCAAAATGTAAAACTTGGACAAAGTCGCTGGCCAACGTTGAAAAAAATCTTCCGCCAGATAAAACAGTGAACCTTTTTATATGGAGCCAAACAAGTTTTGCTTCAACATGAATATGGAACATGCTAAGCTTAATATTATACATTAAATGACTTCATATTGCACACATGCAAAAATCAAATTTCAGATTAAAAAAAGTCAGCAAAATAAATAAAACGTAAATACAAAATGTATGGAACCTTTTTCCATGGGCTGATAATAAATTTAAAAATTAAATAACAACAATAAACCAATGAAGTCATAACAATATCCTTCAATGAACGTCCTGTCCTGATTGACGTGCAAAAAATACCAACAGAGCATTCTGGGATTTGTAGTGTTAGCGGTTCAAGTGCAGTAAAATACCTTTGGGCCAGCTCTAGTAGGGATTTTGTGTTGCCTTGAGGACTAAATATAATTACAATGCAGGCCAAATTTGGCCCATGGGCCAGAGTTTGACACCTATGCCTTGGAAGAAGAACAGTGAGAGATGCCGAAGACCATTTTCTTATTCAAAAAGCCTGTGCTGTCTGTGCTGTGCTCCTGGCTTGTTTCAGTGAGACTCTAATGTCCCCCAGTTGCCTTTCAAGGTTTCCTCTGTACGGGCCCTTTCCTTTCACTCTGTCTCTGATGTGCTGTTTTGCAGACACATAATTTAAATAAAGCTCCCTCACATCGCTCATTGAACGTTAACGCCCGAGTCCAGTTCCCATCTTACTGTTTATCTCTGTACCCTCGTGCCCCAACCGGCTCCTCCGCAGGCCCTGCAGACGCTCTCGCTGGCCGACTCCAGGCTCCGCCAGCGGGGCACGGTGCTGGTCAACGCCCTGGGCTCCAACGCCTGCCTGCGGAAAGTGGACCTGAGCGGCAACCTCCTGGAGGACTCCGGAGCCAAGATGCTGAGCAAAGCCCTGCAGATCAACACAACGCTCAGGTATCTTTCTGGAGGCTGAGTGAAGGAAGGAGGAGGGGTGGTGTGAGTGTTCCTCACCGATCAGAGCGCTCCGTCATCGGAGGGGACGCGAGGAGAGAGACTGGAAGCAAAGGAAGGTGTCGGAGGACAGATGAAGGAATGGGGTCAACGAGAAAATGAATGTTTCGGAGTTGTTTTTGTCGTTAGGACGGCGGGCGGGGTGGAGGGGGGGGGGGGGGGTCTCCAGCTGCTGACAGGCAGAACAGCAGCGTTTCAAGGTAAACCATGTTTGAGATAAGAGGGTGAGACTGAGAAAAAGTGGCGAGAGAAGTAGCCGAGGCCATCGAGCAGGCAGGTGTGTGTGTGTGTGTGTGTGTGTGTGTGTGTGTGTGTGTGTGTGTGTGTGTGTGTGTGTGTGTGTGTGTGTGTGTGTGTGTGTGTGTGTGTGTGTGTGTGTGATTGAGATGAAGTGCAGGGTGCAGCTGCTGGGATGGAGACGTACAGTTGGATGTGTGAGAGAAGTTAAGAAGGGGGAGAGGGGACCACCAGAGGAGGGGGATTAGCTTTAGTGATTGAGTTTCTAGGACAGAGTGAGTCAGGAGGGGATGGATGGATGGATGGATGGATGGATGGATGGATGGATTGGGAGATAGACTGAAGAATAAGGTTATTCGTCTTGAAAATCAGGAGTTGGACAGTTTGGAGTGCAGGTGTGATGCACACCCCCCTAAAATGTCTCGTGAGTGACGTCTGTGAAGTGTCAGCGCTGTGGCTTTGACACTGTGTGTGTGTGTGTGTGTGTGTGTGTGTGTGTGTGTGTGTGTGTGTGTGTGTGTGTGTGTGTGTGTGTGTGTGCGGAGCTTCAGAACCCGATTGATCTCCTCCTCCTCCTCCTCCTCCTAAGTTTTTTTTTTTTTTTCCCCCATGCCTGCCATCCTTCATCTCTCGCCGGTTTGATCCGTCTCAGGAGCGTGATGTGGGACCGCAACAACACCACGGCGTCGGGCTTCCAAGACGTGGCGAGAGCGCTGGAGCAGTTGAGTTATGACGCACACACACGCACAGAGGGTTCAGGACGGGACACACACACACACACACACGTACGCATCACAGATCAGTCACACTCTTAGCTATCTGATCAGATCCCTCCACTGTGTTTACTGTTGCTCTGTGTTTCATCAGACACTCTGGCTTGAGATCCAGTCATCAGTCCTTTGTGTGCGTCTGTGCGATACATTTTTGTGTCTCTGCGTGCGTGTGTGTGCGTGAGAGCCCATCCTCGTGCTGGCAGCCAGAGGCAACTTGCTATCGGCGCTCTGGGGGTTTTCTTGTTTCCTCTCGTTGACATCACGACTCTATTACCAGAGTAACGCAGCGTCAACATCCTCCTCTACCCCTCCTCTCTCCCAACTAGCAACTTCACGCTGCAGTACATGCCCCTCCCCCTCAGTGACGTCACCCAGGCTTACCGCAGCGCCCCGGAGAAGACGGACCAGGCCCTGACCAAGGTGAGCAGCGCTCGACGTTTCCCGCTGTCGTTCCCTCAGAGGCGACGGAGGATCTGTGGAGCTAAATTAGTTAGCAGTGTCAAGTGGGTAACAGTGACATTAGTGTTCTTGTTTACTGGCCTCACATTAAGCCCAGTCACACGTCACCAGTGCTGCTCAGCTCCAGCAGTCTGGTGAAGGAGTAAAAACACTTTCAGTTTGTGGCTAATTAACAAAATAAAGTGTTTCTGTCTGTTTTTGCGGTAACCCAAGGAGCACATATGAAATAATTTAACCACAGCTCTCTTTTTTTAATATCTATTAATCTAAAAGCACGCCAGCATGTTGAAATCTGCTAGGAAACCGAATCCAAAATGACCCTATCAGTCAATGACGATAAACAAATCTTGGCCGTGTTCTGCCTGCTTGGGCCGAATTCTGTCTTCAAGGTCGGCTCCGTGTTCTTGTTGTCACCGTTCAGAGAGGCGCTGGAAGTGAGCCAATCCTGGAGGCTTGTCGGCCGACCTTAATGCAGCAGGTGGCCGTCAGTCACTGAATCGCTTAATGCGGCCAGCGTTTGATAGCCTTGATGCTTCCCGCCACGGCTCATTGTCGAGACTGTCGGCGAGCTCTCCGACGATGTTGCAAAATTAAAGCCCGGCTGATTCAGACAGCATCTGTTCGGGCTTCAGCCGTAGACTGACGGTTGTCTCGCACAGCAGCCAACCTGCCGCTAATTCGTGTTTCCTGTTCCGGCGTGACGCCGTTGCGCCTCCTGCAAGAGGCCGCCTGTGGTTGAGCCTCATTTTCTTCTCTGAATATCAGATGTCTGCTCCCTTCTCCCACATCTGTTGGTGTATTTATTATAGCTCTGTTACCTCAACCAGGAAACGGAAATCTTCTTTTCACACAGACAATGAAAACATTTACTATAAGTCGCATTAGCACAGAGCAGCAACCCTCCTCCTGGCTGCACGACGTTGACATTTCCTTCCTCAAAAACGCAATCAGGAGTTTTTTGGCTGCATCTCCTTTCTTTCTTTCTTTCTTTCTTTCTTTCTTTCTCAACTTGGCTGCTGTTCAAATGCAGAGCCACACAAAAATGTCCGTGGCAGGGGAGAGGAGGCTCTGACAGCAGTGGCTTTTGGATCTCTTTTATTTTTTTGGACGCCGCGGTCATTCGTCCTCAGTGTCAGCGCCTGTTAAACGCTGTTTGGCATCTGGCTCATGGGCAGCCGTTAACACAGCCAGTGCGTCTGCGTCCCGGGCCAAAGTTCGTGTCCCCGACGGCTCAGCTGTCCGTCAAGTCTCGATCTGTTATCCGCTCCCGACCGCTGGCGCCGGGCCTCCAGTGGCATTTTTAAATCGTAAAAAATTATCAGTCCAGTTAAAAATGATTGAGTTTGCACCCTCCTGTGGGCTGCATCTTGCATCATCACAATCTGCTGCAAAGCAGGAGTGACTTTGAAAAGCATTACCCTCACACACCAGATGGAGTCTCATTCCCAAACCTGTGGGGGAGCCTTCAATGGAAACAGCCTGTGATAAACACTCGGACTGAGGGGGCCTCAGTCTGTCAAAGTCCCTGCAGATGCGTCACATTGTTTTTGCCTCTGTAGCCCGTTAGCTACAGTTTGAGGCTGCACTTTCACCAAGGCAGCACCAAAGTTGCCATGCATGCGAGTAAGACGCCGGGTACACGTCACCGTGTGTGAAAACAAACTCAAACAAAGCCTCAAGTAAATCAGAAATATCACGTCCATGGAGAAAAGCTGTTGTTGCTGCTCCTTGTTTTTCTCCTAATGTGTAAATGTCAAAGAAATGTTGCCGACTGCAGCTCAAACCTTGGTATTATTTCCCTTTGCCTTCCTTGAGTTCGGCTCAACACAAGCAAAAGAAATCAGTTTTGTTACCAAAGATTGTCTGAAGACGTTTCTCGTCGGGAGTTTATCAGGATGGATGAGTGAGACTCCACTCTTGAAATGTCAGCGATGCAGTTTCAGAGTGCGTGAAGCTCCTGTTTAGGTCGCCCCCGCGGGTCCCCGAGGAGCTGTCGGCTTTTTTCCCCCCAGACTTCATATGGGACGACGAGGTCGCTCAGGCTTCCACCCGCTGAGTCGGGAGAATAAATCAAAGAGGTGCAGTTTGTTTCCGGGGATCAAACCTCTCCTCTCCAGCCTCCTTATTACCATGCAAATGGACTTGTTTCCTGTCTCCTGCAGACTGTGCTTTGTAAACACCTGTCATCTCCACTCTGCCTGTTTGTTTCCTCCGCGTGTGTGTGTGTGTGTGCGTGCGTGCATGTGACAGATCCAGCGCGCTCTGCTGAGGAACAACCAGACTCAGCGTTTCTCCCAGAAACAGGCGATCAGGCTGCACCAGGGCCTCGTCACCAGCACGGCCGAACAGGTGCGTGCATCACCGCATGCGTGCACGTGGTGAGGTGGTGTGACGGTGCGAGTCGTCCGCACGGTGGGTTTTCACATGTTGCGTGTTTGTGTGCGTCCAGGTGCTGGAGCGCCTGTGCGTGCGGGTGCAGCAGCAGGTGTGTTTGCTGAAGGGCTGCGAGGACGGAGAGGACGTTCAGACGGCCAGACAGATCCTCAAAGAGGCCCGAGACTCCAGAGCGGTGAGGATCTGACAACACAGGAGGCTGGGCCACATGTGTTCCGTCCAAGTGTCCTCCAAATGCAAACTAGGGCATGAGAAGATAACGCTTTGATATCCATTTTTGGTTAGCTGCCAAGCTCCAGATCCTGGTTTCTAAAACCTATTTTGTGTTAGCATGCAAGCCTCCCTCTCCTACATTTGTCTCGCGGCTCTTTCACAATGCAGACGGTGTTTTGTTTTGTTGCAGCTGTGAAAAGTGCCAAGTCTGAACCGGCAAACGAGGCAATGTCAGCGAGGAGAATAAAAAAAAAAAACACGCAGACATAAACAGACCAAAAAAAAACAGAGGGCCAGATCCACAAAGCGATTGCGCGGCTTTTGTGCCTGAAAATCCGTGTAAATAGCACCAAAAACAGTGATTCCGATCCACAGAGGGGACGCAAACGTGAAAATCGGCGCAAAATGCGCCGAGGTGCAAGCAGCGGCAGGGCTGCGCCAGACTCATTTGAATGTATTTAAATGAGTCATTACACGCAAAATGACACCCCCCCTTCTATGCAAATATGCCTCATTCAAACAGCGGCAGATCCAGAAAGAGTTTGCGCTCGTGTCCGCACGCAGTTTGACAGACGCAAACACCACAAGCCAAAACCAGGCGCAGCTTCTGTCTGTCAAAGTGTTTCTTGCTTCTGAGTGAAACTTTCCTCTCTGAAAAGCCTGAAATATATATGGCTGCCCAAATCTTATATATAGACAGGCATAGACTACAGCGTATATGCCAATATTTTAGATAGGCTATGAAAAATACAAATGGTGCTCAGGTGTTGGTGATTGTCTTGCTTATATAATGACGAACGCGTCTTGACTTTCTTTCCATTGTGGCAGCAGTCTTGGTAGACGGAGGAGGCATCGTAGTGCCAGGCGTGCACAGGAGCGCGTTTATCCTCGCAGAGGGGCAGCGAGGGCAGCCAGCTCACGATCTGAAAATTTTGTTTTCTTTTCCGTGCATCCATGAACACAAACCAAACACATGCACTCACAAACAACCTCTTGCGCAAACTGCTCTCAGGTTGCCAGACCGCAACATTCGCACCCGTTTCAGGTGCCGCATTTGTGGGCGTGTTTGCGCCTGCATGTCATTAGCGCAAAAACGTTTTGTGGATCCCCGCATCTGTGGCGCAGATTGCAGCCGCAATCTGCCCGCAAAACGCGTCGCATTTTACCACTGCGCGCGCTTCTTTGAGGATCTGTGTTTAGCAGCAGAAAGAGACAAACTGAACCGGTGACACAACTGCAGTTTGCATCCGAGCAAAACTCAAACTACATACAGAAAGAGCCGCATTCACGGTGTAGCTGCTAGCAACAGGCGGGAAACATCTCGGTGAATGTGGAAAATAAAACCCCTGCACCCTGTGTGTGTGTGTGTGTGTGTGTGTGTGTGTGTGTGTGTGTGTGTGTGTGTGTGTGTGTGTGTGTGTGTGTGTGTGTGTGTGTGTGCAGCTGTATCCCTCCCTGTGTGAGTTTGCCCACGTGCTGTCAGTGGACGGCCCTGTGAAGCAGCGCCTGGAGACTCTGGCCGGAGAACTGGCCAAGGCGGCCGACAAGGAGCTGCAGGTGTGTTGTCTTCACATTCCCTCGCAGGTCGAGCTGTTTTTTTTTATATCAGCTGCTGACTGGTGGCATGTAAATAGCTCATTACAGCCAGGTGTCCCCATGTGTGCGGCGCATGTTTGCTTACTTCAAAAGAGTTGTGGAATTTAAATTCACGGCAGTGAGGCACTGAACAGTTCCCTCCTCCTCCTCCTTCCTTTTTTGTTTTTCTTGGCTCCATTTGTTCCCTTTGGGATTCAGTAGCTGCAGTGCAGTGGAATGATTTAGAACATTTCAAAAATAAAGGCAGCACACCCTGAGGATAACTCACTCATACTTTAAACTTTGCCTGACATAATTAATATTTCTCTTTGTGCTTTTTTTAAATGTTGTTGTCAGGAACATTTCCTGTTTAATTAATGGAGGTGCAGATAAACCAAGTACAGATTAGCCTCTTCTTTTAAGTTTGCTCATCGTGAGTCCAGCGTTAGTTTGAATCCAAGAGAAGTTGCCAACTAAATGTTTAATCGTGGTTCAGTTCTGGAAGTTGCAGTTTGATAGAACGCTGAAGGAGTGCAATGGATATTAATACTTCCCCGTCGCATGTCACTGGAATACATACACGCAAAATGTTGTGTCTTGGCGGTCAGGTGGTGGTGGACTCCATGGTGTCTCTGTGCCGTGAGCTTTGCCCCATGTCCTGCGCGGCCGCCGAGCGGCTCAGCCCGCCCTTCTCCTCCATCTCCGAGCAAGTGTCCATCCCACGCGCCACCATCCGCAACGCCTTGATGGAGCGAGCGGCGGAGGACATCAACAGAGCGCTGGAGTAAGACACAGCGGGCCGGAGGACACAGCGGGCCGTGGGTCTCCAGGTCGGCACGGAAAACACACTGACGGCGGTGCCCTTCTCTTTGCAGGGAGGTGAAGCTGTCGGTGGTCTCCTACCTGACCAACTCCATCATGGATCAGATCCTGCAGGAGCTCTACACTACCCATAAAACCCTGGTACTGGTAATATCCCTTTACTGCATGCCTTCTTCTGTAGTGGCGTAGAGAGCACGACTGTGAGTCTGTGGGTGAGTGAGAACAGTCAAGACTCCGGCTGAAGATGAAATACAGTGCTGATTTGAACAGTGGTGGCAGAAAAAGTAGCTTGTTAATAGACTTGACGCTAAAAAAAAAGGATTATTCAGTGTTGAAAAAATATAAATAATTTATGCACTTGAGGAAACTGCAGATTTCAGATTGAGACTTTTCCCACCAATATTTATTCAATTTTCTGTATGCAACTAAAACTTCATTTAACAATTTAGATTCAGAGTAAAGTTTCCAAACAGAGTTTCTTTTGGCCTCACAACCATCTGGAATAACAACCAAGTCACATTACATTAAAATTCACCTTACCCATGTTTTTGTATTTTGCATTATTTTTATTATTTTCTTGTCACAAAATTCACAAAATTTTGTGAAACGTCCAGCCTTTAGTTTGACTGTGTGCCAAGGCAAGCAGATCTGCCCTCTGTGTCGCCCACACCACCCGCACACAGACCTTGGCTCCGCCTCTGAGACAGCCTTGTCACTTTGCAAACATGTCGAAGTTCCAGCAACAACTCCGTTAAATCAGTGCTAAATATGCAGATTTCTCGAGTGCAATGAAAAATAAAAATCTGATTAAATATTTGACTGAAGGAGCTTTGAGTACCGAAGACTCACCTGTTTAACCTGTGAAAGTTATTAAAAGTTATTAAAACAGCACGGCAACACTTCTGTTGCCTGTACAACCATTATTAATAATGGAGTGATGCCTTTGATTAACCTGGCTCTCCACTGGCATGATAATCTCTGCGATGAGTCACGTTTTCACTGGGGAGAAACCTTGCAGAGCTCGCTGTCCTCAGTTTACTCAGTGCTATTTTAACATCCCTCCGTCTTACTGCACATAGCGCTCATAATTACCAATGTTCCCTCCCCGTGCAATACATGAGATGGACTTGTCAGTGCAGAGCTGAGAGTTCCACCAGAAAGTCAACTCTCACTTGTTCAATGAATCTGACAGAAAGTTGGAACGTCCTCTGGTGAGCGCCCTCTTGTGGAAGCAGGAGGGTCCTTTTAACTCAGCCTGGAGTGCCTGTGCAGCTTCAGCTCATCATGTTGGTGTCGGTGCAGACAACTGTTGCACTCGAGCAGCATAAAAAGTAGGTTGCTGCCGTGATTAGACCCCCGCTGGCCATCCTCTGCCCAAAAAATGTAGCTGTTTAAAAATGAAGCCGAGAAGGAGAAGGTGGAAACTGAGAGTGTCTGTTTTGTATTCTTTCCGCGTCCGGGCTGCTACAGCCTATTTCAGTTTGTGTTTTACCGCAGCGCCGCCTTGTCCTCTATCCAAGCCTCCGTCCCCTCTGATCATCAACACGTTGCACGTTTGTCCCCGCTTCCTAATGCGCTGAACAAACTGCGGCTGAGCGAGTCTTGACTGATTTTCTTGAGTTTCTAAATTTCAGGGACGGATGCTTGCACTTAAAGGAGATTGTTATTGCTGTTCTTATTTGTTATCACAGAGTGCAAGAGAGAGTGTGTGTCTGTGTGTCTGTGTGCGTGTGTGCGTGCGCACCTATTCATGGAAGTGTTTGATGTCTGCGTTGCATCAGCTGCGCCAGGTGTCTCAGGCAAAGCGTTGGGATGATGTCGGGACGGGCAGACGCACCATCAGGCAGTCCAGACTGATCGAGTCGCTGGAATTTCCCGATGAGGAGTACGGCGTCAACCTGGGAATAGTAAGTATCCGAGGACAGGTTGGTGACACGCCAGTGGCCGCAGGAGGAAGATGTTCAGCTCTGCGATGCTAATGAAAAGTCACGTAAACCCCTGCACCTGAGATTCAGATGTTTGCTCAGATTTTAAGCTCCCATCTGAATTTGGTTTGGTTTTCTAGCTGTTTGTGGTATTAATTAAGGAGCCAGTCGGCAGGCTTGGAGGAGAAAGAGGCGGAGCTCCAGCTACAGGGTTGTGGCAGTAACTTTTGACAGAAAAAAGCTGCTGGTTTTGAAGAGTATCTGTATCAGCGTGGATGCTGCAGTGTGTCTGATCAGAGTTCCTCATTTAAACAAGGGCAAAGAACTTTTCTCTACTGAAACTGGCTTTGGACACACTGGAGTTAGATTCTGCCCAGCACAGCAGCTTGCCACAGCACAGTGACCTACATCAAGAGCCCTGTGCACCAATAGGATGCTGTTAGCATCCTGCTCCACTGGTACTGAACACATTTGATCCAATATTTTATGTATCTAAATGGTGGGAAACATTCTGTTTGAGGTGTCATGTTAATGAGAAATGACTCCTTTCTTCTTTTGTTCGGTTGGATGCTTCAGTGAAACTCTTGCCTCAGTTTTTGTCCTTTTAAATAGAGGCAGATTGGGATTTAATTGGAATTCAAAAGGTCAGTTTCTCCCTTTTTGGCACCATTCTGGAAAAAATCTGTCTTCCTCAGTCGGGTTGTTAAAGCAACGCTCAGGAAGTGGATCTCACTGGGAATTGAAGGCAATACATTTAATGGCTCTCGCCGAACAATTTCTGTTAGCGCTGTTAAAGGAAGAAAAAAGAGAAGTGCTGCAGAGGAAATGTGTCACTGATCTTCACTCTTTCCACAGGACACCATGGCCATTAAGAAACGGAGCTCCAGAACCAGGAGAATTCGTCCCGTGTCCACCAGACTGAGTGAGTGGACCAGGACTGTTCTGGTTTTTTTCTTAGAGGCAGGACCTGAAGCACCTCATTTCATCTGTTTGCCAAGTTCTTTCCTGATTACAATGAAGGAATAAGTTCTCTGATAGCTTTAGCCTGAGGTTTCCTAGGATTTCTTATTGTGATCGTCTTTATTCGGTCCTGCCTTGTATTTTTTTTTTTTTCTCATAATTTCCTCAGGGCAGATGTGGCCGTTTTTCCACATCAGTGGTTCTATAATAATAATGTGGAGCTCCCTGAGTTGCCTTCGCATTTCCATACTGGCTTTTTAAAAAAGTAATTTCAAAGTAATTATGGTTTAACACATTCAAGTAAAGACAGGAAGTCTTCCATCAGCAACTGTCAGCTCGGATCTTCCCTCTTATTGCTAGAATTCAACAAGGATTTATTCTCCCATGATCCTCTCTGTTCTCGCTGGAGGTCTAGGTGATGAGGCCAGTCCCTCTCCCACCCCCTCTGCTCCGCCGCACTCCGGCCCTCTCACCCACTCGGCATCTTGGGAGTGTCTGTCCACGCTCCCCACCAACGGCTCGCCGCTGCGTCACGTGACTCACGTCAGGCCACGCCCTCCCCGGAGACACAGAGCGGCATATTTCCCCCCGGAGTCTGTGAGTTCATGGGTTGTAGTTGAGATGTTCTCATACAGAGGGGTCCGCTGTATGAGGAGGATGAGTTCTGTATGAGGAGGAATCACAAGGAGAGACGGTGAAACCAACCCTGCAGGCAGACTTTAGTTCTTTTCAGTGGACTTCAGTGAACTTTTAGTATTTATCTCATTCCTAGAAAAATCTCCTTTTCAAAGCAGGAGGCGACCACTTACGACTCAAATATTAATCAGGCACAAATATCTCCTGATAGGCTGCAGGGAGACCGGCAGCACTGCACAGTGTTTGTGTCCAGGCTTTTCCAAAAGCTTCCCTCTTAATGGGAACAAACTGGGTTAGAGCGGCGGAAGACGAGTCCCTGAGAATGAAAGACACCAGCGCTGGCAGCCGGTCGGGTTTCACCGTCCAGCCGTTTGAAATGAAAAATTCCTGCAGTGGACATTTTGGACTGATCATGGCCATCTTGTCATTTCATCCCTTTTCCTTTTGTGTGTGTGTGTGTGTGTGTGTACAGCACTGCTCAGAGAATGGAGGGGTCAGCATGCTGGAGGACGGACTGCCGGACTTCTACACGAAGAGAGTTTTACCTGACAGGTAGCTCGCACAACCTCTCTCATTCTAATTAAAACTCTTTTCCTCCTTACTGTTGCTATTTTTATCCAACCATTTTTAAAGGACGCTGGTTCTGGCTTCTGTCTGATCTTTAGTTTTAATCCTAGGTGGGAGGAGACTTGTCCCTGCCCTTTGTGTGTGGAGCAGAGGGCTGATTCTCACTATGAAGAGTTTCAGGAGTGCATTACAGAAGTCAAGGCTGGACTTTTCATCCTTGTGGGCAGTGCACTGACACGACCGAGGCACACGCAGTCTTTTTGTTGTTAGAAAACGTACATTGTATGGGATTGCAAGACCTTTAAATACCCAATGTGTTCAGGTTAGTGTGTTTTTGTTTGTGTTGCTTGTTAGTGACACACACAAAAGGCTGAAAACACACACTTGAGCCTATTGTTTGGTACAAACCCACCAGGGAAAGTGGTGGAGCGCCAAGAAGGAACAAACAGAGTTGTGAATGCCAAGAAAAGCAATAAACTATAAAAAAATAATTAGGGCGATTGAATATGGCTCAGCTGTGCAGCAGACTGCAGGGCTCCTGGTGGAGGAGACAGTCAGGGACTCCTGAGGTCACCTTCTGACGTCCTGAGCGCGACGTTAGCCTCCAGCCGTCACACTGCGGGGAGTATTTAAAGCTGCTCACATCTTTTATTCAACAGTTTGTGAGAAGAAAAAAACTGTGAGGCTTAAAGTCGCAATCAGGCCACGAGCAGAACTCCACATGTAGGCAGCAAAGTGTGACGGCGCTGCTGTCACTGCCAGCGATAAATGTCGATACCAGCTGATGGATTACTTACTGCGTGTTTCTATTTCAAATACTGGTTCATACAAAACTCGATGGCGTTAGTAGTAGCAGTAGGTGTACAGAGCAGAGGCAGGGGTAGCAGGGGTAGCAGGGGTAGCAGGGGTAGCAGGGGTAGCAGGGGTAGCAGGGGTGGGTAGCAGGGGAAGCAGGGGTAGCAGGGGTAGCAGGGGTAGCAGGGGTAGCAGGGGTAGCAGGGGAGGCAGGGGTAGGGACGTTAGCCTGCCTCAGGGAAAATATATTTTTTATGTGGAGATCGTCTTTGTGTGTCTCACTCGTGTATCTCTTGTATCACATGACAGTTCGTGCCTTAACGCTCACCGGTGGTGCATGAAACAGAATCAGCCGGGCCGCGTGCACATTGCCTTCTGTCACCACTATTAG